>CAJQZP010001324.1:0-11566 GCA_907164705.1 Parnassius apollo
TAAAACAAAATCCCAGAGTGGTATAATGAAAACAGTGAAATTGTTCAAGGTACGCCATTATGTTCTTACCAATTGTTCATGAAGTTAACTTCAGCGAACACTGTAGTTATTAATTTCCGAAATATTTTTTGAAATATAGTAGAGATGCTTTTCGCAATCAGTTTTTTCATTTTTTATTTTAAAATTGAGTTTTCGAGGGATGAGTCGCTCGCGTCCGTAGGCTCCGACCACCTAACCTTAGGCCCACCCTACACGTGTCCCCCGGGTGGTGCTAAACGAGCGACAAAGCCGAAAAAAATAGACTCGGCTCCTCGCCGTATGGTAGCGGCGTAAAATCTACCACCACCCCTTCTTCGAATGACTCAGGAAATAAAAGAAATGGCCCCGAGTTCCCGGCGCCCCTTAAATGGGGCAGGGGTGCGAAGAATCTCCGGGAGAAAAACCGGCGACGAGGTTCGCCACCCGTCACGTTCTGTCTCCCGGAGGGGCGAAAAGTGGATTGCGGAAACCCGTCTGGCTACGCTGAATGTATGTGGAGGAATGAATGATAAGATGGATGAAGTATGCGAAATGGTGAATGACAGAGGAATAGATGTGTTATGTGTGAATGAGACGAAACGAAAGGGAAAGGATGCCACTGCACATGGCACGTATACCGCGTGTTGGTCTGGTGTAGCCCTTTTCGCACCCGAATGAAACGATCGTGAGTTTCTTCTTTGAAAAATTATAAGTTCGCGCTAAATCCGTTTCTCCGCGTTAAACCGACATCGCATGGTCGTGCGCTCATCAATCTATCCAATAGGAAACCTTTTTTGGCGTCTAGCGCGATCAGTACCCGCGAGCGCACCGACAAGATGGCTGCGTTTCTTGACCCCGTCACTGGACGCCGTAAGTTATATTTATTTTTTTTGCAAATTTCGTAAGAAATCATTGATATTATGATTGTATTACATCATTAAGTATATGATTCATCTGAATGACTATAACTTTCTTCTATATTTTTAGTAATAACCAACTTAATTTACGACAAAATTGTCAGCTCACTGTCGTGATATCTGGGTTGCAATTGTACCAACGCATGATCGTGAGTTCATTCATTTTTAAGTTATTTTTCGATTTATTTCTTTAACTACAGCCATGCCATTGAACAATGACCTCGTCTTGGGCATCCTCAATGATGGTAACTGTTCCGAGTTGGACTTCGACGACGACGATGAAGAGTTTATTCCTCTGTAGCTGGAAAATGATGAAGAAGGTAAAGTTGGGCTATCCTCTCCGCCTCGCTTATCTGCGGCAGCTGTGAAATCGGAAAATATTAAAGGTAAAGTGTCTAAAAGGAAGTCTACATCTGATAACATGAATGAGAGTGAAGCAGGCCCATCTTGTTCTAAAAGTCAAAACAAACACCTTGTTCAAAAGTAACACAAAAATCAAAGGCTGTTATAGTGAAATTGCCTGCTCGTAAAAGGTTATGGAAGAAAACTGATTACATCGATAAATCACATAACTACTCACGTCATCCACAACCAAATGAAATAAGATCGCCGGTGGAATATTATAATGATTATTATAATGATAATTTTTACGAGCGCATGGCATTGTGTACAAACTTATACTATTTAAGAAAAACTGGGCGAGTTTTAAATACAACCAAACCGGAAATAAAAAACTGATTGGTATCCATCTACTGATGGGTATACTATCATCCCATCCCATCCCATCCCAGGATCGCAATGTACTGGCGAAGAAATATTAAAGTTGACATGATTGTTTCTGCAATGACAAGAGATAGACTGACAACTTTAAGAAGCAGTTTGCACGTAGTGGATTCCGACTCTCCACCCGTCTCGGAAGCAAATAATCCTCTCTGGAAGGTTCAGCCGATGACCGACATTGTGAGAGAAGGCTGCAATAAAATTCTAAGGACCCCGGGCAGGTATTCGATTGACGAACAAATGATACCTTTCACTGGCAAGTGTCATCTTCGCCAGCTTGTAAAGAACAAGCCTCGCCCAGTTGGTCTTAAGAATTTCGTGGTTACTACTAGTGAAGGGCTAATGGTGGATTTTGAAATATATTATGGCAACAATCCCGCTCTTTCGCATCCTTTGGGGCTTGGCCCGGCTGTAGTTCTTCGCTTGACTCAAAGTGTTCCACGCGGGAGCTGCATTTAATTTTGAAACTCTCAAGGTCATACTAAACTTTATAGACCTAGCAATGGTAAATTCGTGGCGGCCCTACAGATCTGACTCATTGGCTAAAGGCATTCCTAAAAATCGAATATTAGATCTCCTTTCATTCAGATTTGAAGTTGCTGAGACACAGATCTGCACTCATGACAGAGATCGGCGCGATTCATCCTCATTACTTGAAACGCAGACACAAACTTCGGGCAGATACAAACCCGCTAATCATCCGTCTGTGGGAAAGAGGTTTGATGGTTACGAACACGGTTTTTGACGACTTGAAGGCTCCTCGCAAATGTCGCTCAGAGATTCGTTCATGTCGCTCTAAAATTAGGTGCCGTAAATGTGATATTTACTTATGCTTGAGTCGTGATAAAGACTGCTTTTTTTGTATCACCAAAGAAACTAGTCTTATTTGATAACGTTTCCTATGTAAAGACTGTGATTTAGAAAGATATTTCAAAAGATTATCTAAGTATTAAGTTTTATGTTATTTTTGTACAGCCAGAAAGGCTTTTGAGTTGATTTCTATGTTTTTGTGTTAAGTTTTTTGTTTCCTAAGAAGCATGAGTTTATCTCATTGTTTATTTCGTAAAAATATTTTTGTTTCCTTTCTTTTAATTTCTAAGTTGTCTGCTGAAAGAGCATTTTTATTACAATGAAAAGAAAAGACTGAAATTTTGTACCTAAACTGTAATGTTGGCAATAATTAAATAAGTCTTTTCTAATAACCAGATGCATTTTATTTCATTATAAATATTTTTTGAAGTAAGCTGACACCATCAATGCATTAAAATCTCATCAAAACTTAAAAACGCACGATCGTGAGTTGGTAGAAGTCAGCCCTAGAGCTCACTATCGTGCTATCGACTTTCCCGAGTTCTGGTGTACGCTGGATTTTTTTTACTATTTTTTACATTAATATTACCACTTCTTTGCCAAAATATTATAGTTTTCATTTCAAATCAAAGGAGCAGAAATCTCAGGTGCGAAAGGGGTAGGCGAGACCGAACGGGCGTGCCAGGGAGTCGGTTTCATCCTTTCAGAAAGAATGGGTCAATGTGTGAAAGAGTATGAATGTGTAAGCCCGAGACTGCTATGGATACGAATGAAAGTGGGCTTAAAGAAGCTGTTCCTGCTAGGGGTGTACGCCCCAGACATGTCTAAGCCCGCTTACATTCGAGAGCAGTTTTGGGACATGGTAAGGATGGTGTTGACAAAATGTAAGGAAAATGAAAATATTATTATGTTAGAAGACTTTAATGGAAGGGTTGGGGTGAAGAGGTCTGGTTATGAAAGGATATTGGGAACGTTTGGTGATGAAAGTATAAATGAGAATGGTGAAGACCTCCTCACCGTATGTGCGGAAAAGAATCTTTTTGTGACGAATACTTTTTTTCGTCATAAGAAGATTCACATGTATACATGGGAAAGAGGTGATGATAGAAGCATGATAGATTTCGTAATTGTGGATGAAAGAATGAAGAGCGCAGTCGTAGATACAAGGGTTTACCGGGGGTCCAACGTAGGGACGGATCATTACTTGGTCTTATGTCGAATTAATGGTCTTTTCAAGCGTTGGCGGCATCGGACATCTGTGTCTACCACTGCGTTACAGCGTATAAGAATAGAGAAGTTACAAGATGAAGATGTGAAAGAGAAGTATAAATGTAGACTGAGAGAAAATATTAGATGTTTGAATGAATTGTGTATGAATGATTTAGACTTGAAGACTGTGTGGGATAATATTAAGAAAGGTTTGGTGGATACCGCCACCGAAGTATGTGGTGTAAGTAAAAGAACAAATGAAAGGAAAAGTAATACGTTGTGGTGGGATGATGAGGTACGGGTGGAAGTTGAATCAAAGAAGAAAGCATGGTTAGATTTACTAGCAACCAAAGCTGGTAATTCTTCTGGTATGAATGATGAGATTGAAAGAAAAAAGGCAGAATTTAGACGTCTAAATAAGAGAGTAAAAGAAGTTGTTGAAAGGAAAAAGAAAGAAAGAATGGATAAGAATGATAGAAGGATATCTGATAATTTCCAGGCTAACATAAAAATGTTCTGGAAACTCGTAAGAACTGCCAGGGGAAATACAAAATAGCCTATAATAAATGCTATAAGAGACGAGAATGGATGTATTCTGAATGATGAAGTTTCGAATTTAAACAGATGGAAGGAATACTTTGAAAGCGTGTTTATGAGTGAAGAGTCGTATGAATTAAATGAACTAGAAATTCCGAAAGAAGTGGAAAGGGGTATGGAGATAAGTGTAGATGAAATAATGAAAGCAATGAAAAGCATGAAAGCAGGTAAGGCAGCTGGATATGATAGAGTATCACTCGAGATGCTAAGGGCTGGAGAGGTAGTGGTGGCAGGCCTGCTGTACACCTTGTTTAATTTATGTTGTGAATTAAAACGGGTACCGGATGACTGGTGTAAAGCAGTTATAGTACCAATATATAAAGGAAAAGGGTCACAGCAGGACTGCAAAAACTACCGCGGTATCAGCTTGCTTAGTATTGTGGGTAAACTGTATGCTAAGGTGTTAATTGAAAGAGTTATGAAAGAAAGTGATGGAAAAATTTGAGATGTGCAAGCGGGTTTTAGAAAGGGAATGGGTTGTACAGATCAAGTATTTTCCATGCGCATGATTGCGGAGAAGTTTTTGGTCAAAAACCAGAAAGTTTTTTGTGCGTTCATGGACTTGGAAAAGGCTTATGACAGAGTGGACAGGAATGTGTTATGGCAAACACTGAACTCATATGGGTTGAGCGCTGGTTTGATACAGGCATTAAGGTCTTTTTATAGGGACTCTAGTGCTTGTGTCAGGATCAATGGGGTCTACTCGGACTGGTTTGGCATCCAAAAAGGTGTCAGACAGGGCTGTGTAGCTTCCCCTTGGCTGTTCAACCTATTTATGGACCGGTGTTTGCAAACTTTGAAAGATGAAGAATGTGGTTTAAGAATGGGCGAGTTAACCGTCAAATGCCTTTGGTATGTCGATGATCAAGTCATATTTGCGTCATCAGCGGCTGAGTTGCAAATGATGGTTACATTAATGAACTGGGAATTAAAAGAAAGGGGAATGAAAGTGAACGCAAGTAAGACGAAAGTGATGGTTTTTGAAAGAGAAGAAAGCAAAACGGTATGTGAAATAAGAATAGAAGGAGAGTTAATTGAGCAAGTGGATGAGTTTGTGTATTTGGGATATGTATTTAGCAGGGATGGTAGATATGATAGGGATATAGAACGACGAGTAAATGCAGGGAATAGAGTGAATGGGGCACTACACTCTATTATGAAGAACCAGAATGTGTCAAAACAGGCACGTATGGTAATTCATAATGCTGTGTTAGTCCCTACGTTAATGTATGGTAGTGAAAGCTGGGTGTGGCAGAAGAAGCACGAAAGTAGAATAAATGCTGTAGAAATGCGTTCTTTAAGAAATATGCCAGGGTTTAATCTGAATGACAGGGTGAGAAATTGCGTGATAAGAGATAAATGTGGTATGCAAGATGATGTTGTGACCAGGATTAAGAAAGGAATGCTTCGGTGGTTTGGTCACGTAGAAAGAATGAATGATGAAAGAGTGACAAAGCAAATTTATATGGCAGATGTGAACGGCCGAGTCGGGAAGGGACGCCCTAGAAAAAGTTTGTCGACCAAATTGGCGATATTTTGAAAATGGGCCACTTTAGAAGTACCCTTAACCGACGAGCATGTATGCGTAGATATATGGATGTAAAGGAGGCGAAAGAGGTATGTCAGGATCGTGCCAAATGGAAGTCCGTAATCTCTGCCTACCCCTCTGGGTGACAGGCGTGAGTGTTTATGTATTATGTATTTTAAAATGAGGCATAATTGTTTTGAATAAATCATCGTTGGAAGGAGACGGAGTTCTTTAGCGAGGATTTGTGGTCTATCAAAACTGGTGTAGTGACGTGGGTGATCTTGTACGTATTCACTGAAAACAGACTTCTCGAAGCATATATTCTTCACAACAGTTATGTGTTCTTTTTCGCGGGTTTTAATTGATGGTTTTGTTTGTCATATATAAGTGAGACTACATTTAGAATCAAGTTTGTACACTCCTGTATATTGCAGAGAGACATTAGACTTGACTGATGGTAAAAACTGACCCATATTCTTCGGCGGTTTGAAGTACTTTTGATGGAATAGCGCTTCAAGGTGTAGCCAATCTTGTCAGTGAATCCTCTGACATATGGCAGTACAGCAGGCACAGGTTCAACTATGGCCGGCTTCACTCGTGGACTGTGAAGGAGGCGCAAGAACCGAAGTGTGTTGTCATGCAAAACTAGCTTGCATGTTGGAGCTCAGCAAATCCCTCATGCTCTCTGAAATATAGATTTACCTAGCTATCTGTGAAGGATGGTGGTAAGAATCACCGTTTAAATATCTATCTGTATGGGTCTAGTCTTACGAGATATATGATCATTGTAGACTTCTTGAACTACTTCAGAATCGCGTTACTGAGTACGATGTAAAATTAAATCATATTTGTCGGTATCTTTTTTTTCTTTTACGAGTACATATTCTCTTCGGAGTTGGGAATTGAATTGGTCTGTTTTTGTACATTTTTTTCTAAGTATGTAATTCGTTTTCCTTTATTAAATATTAAGGGCTATGGTTTTTCTTTTAGCAGTGAATCTTTTCATGCTTAAAGAGAAAACTCACTCGAGCATTTATACTATTTACGTAGAAAAAGTCAAGTAAATTAACATATTTCATTTATCTTTTATTCTTTATATCCGTTATGATAGCCAGTCAAGTAGTGCCCGAGGCACTTGACGACTCTCTATTAACTCTCTCTCGTATTCCGAGGGGACGGTAATTCAACACGTTGGAGAGATCAGGCACAAAACCAACTGTTAGACGTGCTTTCCGAGGCTCGAGGGTGCAACACTGCCAACTTCTTGACTCCGGAATGCTACAGAGAATTTTGATCGGAAAACCTAATAATTGATTGTGGCCGGACTCGGTATTAGAAACCGAGACCTCACGATTAGCAATCGCGGTTCGAGCACTAGACCAACGAGGCCGTCGTCAAACTGCATACCTGCATCCCTCAGCTGAACAACAACATTCCACTGTTTTTAAAAAATGTGTAATTGAACTTAATATTATGTTCTTTAAATATCTGTAATTACAAACCAGGGATCATGAAGACTTGCAGGTTTGTTCACGATGTGATCAATATGTCTTCGCCGCCGAACACGTGGTGAATCAGTCCTTTAAACTACATTTAACAATGTCATTTGTACCGCTGGGAATCGAATTCGGTTTGCTCGTGTTAGAAAAATTTAAGGCAAGTAAAAATGTTAGTGCTTGTTTCTATGTTATTACAGCATATAGAAGTCGTAATGGAGATATTTTCTAGTGTTCGCGTTGTCCAAGTAGTAGGACGCCTTTCAGTCTAGGAGTACGTCTTCGTTGGTAGAAGTAGAAATATATGTAGAAATAGAAACTTCTTATTTAAAATAGATTATAAATAATACTTAACGAAAGTTATTCGATTAACCACTAGTTCAGAAAATACCTCTGTCCTGGGAAGAACTAGCAAGAAACCCAAGGGACATTTTTTGAAAACAAAGTCCCGCCGTGCGCACACTGCAATTGTTACAGACTAAAGAATATGAAGAGCTGGTACGATTACATGCTCTTAGGCATTCCATCGTAGTCATATCTTCGTCGTTTGAAGTTAGTTGCAGGTTTTCTTGTGCTGCAGTAACCACTTACTATCGGGTGGACTATAAGTTCGTTTGTCACATCAGTTTTATAAAAAAAAAATGTCAGTATATTAATATATTATAATATAACAAGAAATATTCTTTAATAAACGGTGTTGAAAATTATACAATGACTCCTCGTTTTAAAACCTTTTCTTTTAGTCCAACGAACGGTCGACGCGCGTCTGTTTATTATGGGTAAGCTGGTTAATTTTGAATAATAATTTACACAAAAACTACACCCGCTGAAAACATTTTGTTATGTAATAAGTGCCTTTTGCAGATACTGAAAATAATTTTAATACCGTACGCGGTGATATATTTAATGTGAGAGAAAATTAAGTTTTAGTACTTATATGAAGTCATGAAATAAATTTGCTATGTTGCACAATCGAGAAATACTTGTCGATTAGTATTTTTATCGTGGGGAATCTTGATACGTGACTCTCACCTGCTTAAACCTAACGATATTTACCATCAGCGTACACGAGAGCCCAGGATCTCCGTTCGCGGTAGAACCCTCTACCGCATTGATTTATTAAAAGCACGTCTTGGGGGCAGTAGTGCTATCACGTTGGCTCACTACCTACTCCAAATCATCGCCTCACTCATGGTTTACATTTCTTGGCATTTGGAGTCCCCATCCCAAGCGCCAACAATCCCAGAGGCACCGTTTCTAGTAGTGAAGCACAATCGTTAAGTGGAGGGCCGCACCAAACGCATAGGCGACGTCGTATGTGATCGGGATCTGTCCACTCCTGACACCACTAAATTCATTCAGGTTTCTATGTGCGGTCGTTCACCTTCGCATCGATGTTTTACTCAATATCCAAATGACGGTAAGTTATTCTCTTCTGAAAACATGTTTTTTTACCAAAGGAATGATAAGCGAACAGTCAGATTTATTACGTGGTAAAACTATGTTGCATATTATGGCAGTAGCATGAATGGGTTTGTTTGACCGCGGAAGGACTACGCTTTCACAGAATACCAGCCTAAACAGCTGCTTAATGCTGCGATGCTTCGTATGATGAATCTAGATTACTGCGGAGCCTTTGGAAACGAGGCATATTCAAGGACAACCGAACGCTATAGAACATAGGTATCTACATCTTTGCACGATTAAGAATAAAAAGCAGATAAGCCGCCAATCTTCAGAACTGGGATGTAATATTTTTTTACAAATAGGGTCAATTCCTCATCACTCACCACACGAAACACATCATAATTGTAGACGTTAAAAATGACCTTCAATAAGAATATATTGAACATTTCACATTGACATAATATTTGTGCCATTTGCTGTAGAGAGAAATAGTATCGGTCCGAGAGTTCCCCATGTTGGGAATTTCCTAAAGGAACTGAATCTGGAACAGAATAGACTGGTACTTTTCTCGCACAAAGGCTAATTATAGCCATTCAGTAACGCAGCCAGCGTTCTAAGCACTTTACCGCTGGAGGTAGGACGGTATGAAAATTGAAAGTTTTGGTTTTTATGTTATGGCAATAAAAACTTAACTTTATGTTCTTTTCTTAGTTATTATTAGTCAGTACTGCCTCCTTGATCTAGTAGTTTTAGTAGTGCGACTGCTGATCATGAGGTCCAGGGTTCGAATCGCAGGTCGGGCCCAAAAAATCAATTATTGAGTTTTTCTGTCAAGAAATTCTCAGTAGCGGCCCGGAGTCAGGAAGTTGACGATGTCTCACCCCCGTGCCTCTGAAAGAACGTAAAGCCGTTGGTCCTGCGCCTGATCTCTCTCCCGGTCGTGTTGGTTTACCGTCCCTTCGGATTATATAAGAGTGATAGAATAGGAAGTGCACCTGTGCTTGCGCATACACTTGGGCACTATAATCCTGTCTTGCGCCGATGGCTAGCCTCCGTTGAGGCAGACCGCTGTGGCCGAAACTCGGTCTGGAGGACATTATAAGTCAGTAATCACACTTGTGGTAAATTCAGGGTCATTTAAAAGCATGTATGCGTATATTTGTATGTATAAGAATCTGGAAAGATTTAGCAGAATCATCGAATCAAATGGAATGTCCAATCCAAGTCGTATGAGGATAGAATAGAAGAATAGAATAGAATAGCGATGAAGCCTTTATGGTATCAGCGTCACAAAAACACTTCTACGACAACGTTACCCGAAGGCAACTACTACTAATTACTACATTTTTTTCTTTTTACTTGAAATATTTATATAGACATACAAATTGTGGGGTGGTGCTAAACGAGCGACAAAGCCGAAAAAATAGAATCGGCTCCTCGCCGTATGGTAGCGGCGTAAAATCTACCACCACCCCTTGTTCGCACCACGAGTCAGGAAATAAAAGATATGGCCCCGAGTTCCCGGCGCCCCTTTAATGGGGTAGGGGTGCGAAGAATCTCCGGGAGAAAAACCGGCGACAAGGTTCGCCACCCGTCACGTTCTGTCTCCCGGAGGGGCGAAAAGTGGATTGCGGAAACCCGTCTGGCTACGCTGAATGTATGTGGAGGAATGAATGATAAGATGAATGAAGTATGCGAAATGATGAATGACAGAGGAATAGATGTGTTATGTGTGAATGAGACGAAACGAAAGGGAAAGGATGCCACTGCACATGGCACGTATACCGCGTATTGGTCTGGTGTAGACGAGACCGAACGGGCATGGCAGGGAGTCGGTTTCATCCTTTCAGAAAGAATGGGTCAATGTGTGAAAGAGTATGAATGTTTAAGCCCGAGGCTGCTTTGGATACGAATGAAAGTGGGCTTAAAGAAGATGTTCCTGCTAGGGGTGTACGCCCCAGATATGTCTAAGCCCACTTACATCCGAGAGCAGTTTTGGGACATGGTAAGGATGGTGTTGACAAAATGTAAGGAAAATGAAAATATTATTATGTTAGGAGACTTTAATGGAAGGGTTGGGGTGAAAAGTTCTGGTTATGAAAGGATATTGGGAACGTTTGGTGCTGAAAGTATAAATGAGAATGGTGAAGACCTCCTCACCGTATGTGTGGAAAAGAATCTTTTTTGTGATGAATACTTTTTTTCATCATAAGAAGATTCACATGTATACATGAGAAATAGGTGATGATAGAGGTGGTAAAGAATGAGGAGCACAGTCGTAGATTTACCGCGTAGAGGGTTTACCGCGGGTCCAACGTAGGGATGGATCATTACTTGGTCTTATGTCGAATTAATGGTCTTTTCAAGCGTTGTCGGCATCGGACATCTGTGTCTGCCACTGCGTTACAGCGTATAAGAATAGAGAAGTTACAAGATGAAGATGTGAAAGAGAAATATAAATGTAGACTGAGAGAAATTATTAGATGTTTGAATGAGTTGTGTATGAATGATTTAGACTTGAATACTGTGTGGGATAATATTAAGAAAGGTTTGGTGGATGCAGCCACCGAAGTATGTGGTGTAAGTAAGAGAACAAATGAAAGGAAAAGTAATACATTGTGGTGGGATGATGAGGTACGTGTGGAAGTTGAATCAAAGAAGAAAGCATGGTTAGATGTACTAGCAACCAAAGCTGAAAATTCGTCTGGTATAAATGATGAGATTGAAAGAAAAAAGGCAGAATTTAGACGTCTAAATAAGAGAGTAAAATAAATAGTTGAAAGGAAAAAGAAAGAAAAAACGGA